>CM060910.1:521247302-521289802 GCA_030737875.1 Allium sativum
TTAGGAATAGGCGTAATCGGACCTGCTTTTGACATATCTATCGTTATTTGGGTACCATATTCACTTCTTTAGGCTTCTATTGAATCGAGAAATAGGTTTGATTGTACATCTTTTTGATATGTAGGGTATCCTATGGATAATTCAAATCGAAGCAATTGGATGTCTGATTCGGGCCTATTCGACATGACCGATCGATAGAAATACCCCAACACTCCATCCACCTTTGTCCATATATTCCATATATCACACTAGATAGATATCATATTCGTGGAATACGATTCACTTTCAAGATGCCTTGATGGTGAAATGGTAGACACGCGAGACTCAAAATCTCGTGCTAAATAGCGTGGAGGTTCGAGTCCTCTTCAAGGCATAATATTGAGAATGCTCATTGAATGAGCAATTCAATAATAGATTTCGGATCTAATCAATATTGATATACCGAGTATCTTATCTGTTGATACGAAGTATTCTGGCGATCCCCACGATCCGAGTCCGAGCTGTTGGAATTGGAACAGGTTCGGCAGCAGATCACGAAATCTTGGTGATCTTCTCTATCTAATGAATGAGGAGTCCGTTTGGAAATCGTCCGCCCCGCGCCACCCCCCGAGTATATGATTCAACAGGAATCACACAGGGGTAGATTGATAGAAACCTCTAGTAAAATACCCACCAGTACCCGTAACCCAACGGATAAAGTACATTACATAGTACATTTTAGGGATTGGCGACTTACCCATTCAGTGACTTTGGCACTGGACGTTCCCAAAATGGGTACTATCGGGTTGGGTGAATTAGAGAATAGACAGACGCCTGTTGGCATTCCAGCTTTCCTTCTCTTTTCAGGGCCTATCCGAAAGAGAATCCAGTACCTCTTGGTCGTAAATAGGACGAACCACCTCCATGGATATCTTTTCTTCGGAACAAAACAATTCGAATTAGGCTCAGTCAACCGGAATATGTATTATCCATATGGGAGATCTTCCAATTGAGAAGATCCATCGACCTGAGACGAAGAGAAAGGTCTATCTATTTTCTTTAGTTATTCAGTTAAACCAATGATTCGTTATTGGAGCAGATAGCAACAATCGTTTCATCGGACATGCGTATTTTTTCTTTTCCGACGGATTTCCATGGTTTCATTAATGGAAATTCTTTGATTAGTGAGTAATAGGCTCTGGTTGTTCACCGTTCAAGAATTCTTGTTTAGGCAGTTCATATCATCCATACATAGTGTTTTGATTTAAGATTTCAATTCTTCCATGCTTCAACAGTAGCATATTGCTCCATGGAGCTAAGGTCCAAAATATGGAATAAACAAGTGTTTCCACGACTCTACCACCTGGCCAATTCTGTTCCACTTAATCCCATTTTCATGGCCATATATCTTTACGGCTAAGGAATGGGAAATCTTTCCCCTGTTACATGAATCAAATATTTCATTTCATCCGGGAAAAGCCATCTCTTTCTCCACAATGTCTTTGCCATTTGAACCAATAGCATTCCGTTAGATAGGAAGAGATTTGATAAATACTGATAACTCTTGGATGGAGTAATAGAACGGAAAGATCCATTAGATAATGAACTATTGGTTCTAAGCCATCTCTGGTGATGTATCAACAATTCGAAGTGCTTTTCTTGCGTATTATTGATGAACCAGTGTCTAGATATAGATGTAGAAGAATTTGTTTGGGAAGTAATAAGCCCCTTTGACATCTCTTCATCTGCAAAGGATTCTCGACGTGAAAACACAGAGACAAAGGGCTGATCTTTGAATAGGAAAAAGAATGGATCTGCAGGGTCCCAAATGAGTTGGATTATTCGAAAAAAGCCTTGTTCTTTGGACGATCTATCTCGTGTCTGGTACTGCATGGTTCCACTCTGCAAGAACTCCGAATCATTCTCTTGAAGCTCATCCTTTTTATGATAAATGATCCGCTTGCCCCGAAATGACCCGGCCCAATAGGGAAATCCCAGTTCAGTGGACCTTTCGATACAATCAAATAGATTGCCACAAGGGCGCCATATTCTAGGAGCTCAAACTATGTGATTGAATAAATCCTCCTCTATCTGTTGCGGGTCGAGGGCTCCTTCCCCTTCTTCAAACTCCGATTCGTATTTTTCATAGAAAAATCTCTGATCAACGATAGAAAAAGATCCATTTTGCATCATATCTAACGGATTCCTTGGTTCGGACCGAAGAAGTAATGTCACTCGATTATTATCAAACTGACTGCAATCCTTTTCTATCCGTGAGGATCCCGCCAGAGCGCCTTCTACTTCTAATAGGCCACGAACTAGATCAGAAGCATTCTCAACGAATCCATAAGAAGTGATCCTATTTTTTTCATCGGATCCGGGTTCGGGTGAAGACCAAAGATCTTGAGCGACCAATCCGACAGAACAACTCAAAAGATAAAAAAGTATCGTTAATTTCTTCATGCTCGTTCCAAGTTTGAAGTACCATTTGTACAAATAGGAATCTCCTTCCTTACACGATTTCTTCTTCATATAGATAGATATAGGATCTATGGGGCAATTACTTAGAAGTACATTTTGTGCAACAGCCCTTCCTATCTGATAGAAAAACACCCCATGATCCTGAACCGATCTTACCTGGGATCGCAAATCCCAAGTTTGTCTATGAAGAGGGGATCTAATTGTATTAGTTTCTATAATTGATTTCTTCTGTGTAATACTAATTGATAGGGCCTCATTGATAAGTGCTACAAGATCTCGTGCATTAGAACCCATGGTTATGGACCTGAATCCGTTAGTATGGAACATTTTCTTTTCCAAGTGAAATCCCCTAGTATATGAAAGAATGAAAAAGTGCTTTCGTTGTTGTGGATTAAGAAGCCTTCGTATCTTAATGCATATATTTAATTTATTCGGAGCTATTAGAGCGGGATCCACTTTTTGGGGAATATGAGTCGAAGCAATAACAAGAATATTTCTAGTGGAACATCTTTCACAATCCCTAGAGAGATAGTTCTCTAATAGACCGAGGGATAAGTAATTCGACTCATTCACATACATATCATGAATGTTTGGAATCCATATTATGCAAGGAGACATTGCTTTTGCTAATTCGAATTGAAGGGTGATATCAAATCGGTCTATTTTCGGCGTCATATACATAGTTAGCACAATCGTCGTAGTTAGCAGCTCCGTATCAAGGTCATCATCAATATCGTTACTATCATCAATATGGATATCGTCACTATCATCCATATCGATATCATGAATAAGATACTCTTTACGCTTGTCATCCAGGAACTTGTTCGGAAATACCGTAATGAAAGGAACATAGGAGTTTGCCGCTAGGTTTTTGACCAAACAGGATCGTCCAGTTCCTATAGAACCCATCACTAAAATACCCCTAGAAGGGGATAGGGCTAAGCGGAGCGAAAAGGGTTTTCCATAAGATGGGAAATGAAAACTATTAGCCCCACACGAGGTTTGTGAATAAGTGATTGTCTGATAATGAGCAAGGAATATCCGTCTTTCTGGTAAACAGAATCTATTGAACTCATAATTCATTAGATACTTTTTCTGAATGTCAACTAAGTATCGTAAGTAAATTGATCCCGCTTGTTCAATCATTTGATAACCCAAGTCATTCTTTGATAAAGGATCACTATGAGTTAGACTCAATAGAATTTGATCAATCATTTTTTCTGTCATTAAGGTGGAGAACTGAACCAAGAATTCTCTTTCTTCATCATCAATCGAATCACTGTTCGCGACCCAGGATTCCATTTTATCATCAATCCAATCACCGTTCACATTTTTTCTTTTTCTTATCAATGAATAGATCTCTTTACTTGTACGACTTAGATGTCTCGTATTTCTCGAAAAAGTGATTCGATTGATGGAATTTGGTATGATACTTATGAGATCGATGAGATTTATATTCAAATATTTCTTCTTAGAACATATTGATTTGACCCCATAAGTGGGACCACCACCCAATAGCATGTTGCCACCAAAAGCAAAACCCCGTATCTCTTCCAGAGAATCTCCTAATTGTTCCAGAGCAACTAGAAAGAGATTCTTTAACCAAAAAGAATTCAGTTCAGATGTAGGATACCTATCCAGAAGTTTTCGCAACTCAATCATGTATGATGGAATCATCAAAGATTTTATCTTTTCTAACTCTGTCTGTAACTCACTAGAGGCTCGGGAAAAAAAGAGAAGATGGATACGAACGAGATATCCAGCAACAAGAAGAAGGAAAAGGATTGAATAGAGGAACTCCCAAGGATTTCTTGATCTCAGATGTGCCCATATCAATGGAACGGGTGACTCATTATTTCGATGAATCAGTCATAGGTTATGTACCATAGATTATGTCTATGAAAAGTATTCATACCAAAAGGGTACATAACTTGATCAGTCATCCGAATATTCCTATATGAATTTCTAACTCGATATTTCAAATTCATATTATATCGATATTCAATTTATATTGAAATTCCTTTTATAAATCGTTATAAATTATAAAGGAATTCCACAGCGACTTTTCTAAAATTTAATTTGGACGTAAATCTAAATCTACACTACGAAATCTCGATTTTTCTCTTCCACTAGAAAAATATACTCCACCAGCTCCACACGTTTCTTGTTTCATAGAAATTCGGCTTAAAACGAATTTTGTACATTCAGTTGAAGTTCAAATCGCCAAATAGCGAACTGTCGCGCCATTTCAAGCTCTATTTTAATAATATTATAATTATACGTTCAAACTGTTGTCGATTGAATTTATTCATCAATATAATTCAACTCTAAGCTGAATTAAATCTAAGGGACGACCCCGTTCCCAGAATATTGTGATTTCCAATATTTTTGATTATTTCTGAATTAAATATATTATTTAATTATTTAATTTAATTAAATATTCACTATAATTTAATTAACGACGATTTAATTCCCTAAATCACTATTTATATAATTAAATTAAATAATTATAATACCTCTGACAATGCGGGTCATTACAGGAGCAGCGTTGTTTGTTTTAATAGGAAGATTGGGTTCAGAAATTTAAGGAAGAAGAAAGAAACTAGAAGTTTAGGTTTCACGTGCTAGGATTTGGGCCAGTGTAAAGATGTGACGTGCGGATTAAAAAGAAATAAAGGCCCAAAATGGATGGCGTCAGTTAACAGGGAATGGGTTGATCGGTTAATGTAAGCATGTTCCAAAAATAAATATATAGTTTAAATTGTAGTTTAAATAACGTATCAGCTTACAAACTTAATAACTTATACGTACATTGTCAGAATCACGAACGGTCTGATCCGTCGGAATCATATTCACGCAGGCTACGCAATGAAGCTAGTTTGGAACCATTTGTAGCTGGTTAGGATTTATGGAAAAATTAAATGCCTGATCTGAATCACCGAACGTTGATCGTTATTTAACATTTAACGACCAAAGTGAATAAACTCACTAACTCTATCCAGTTTTATAATTTTATAAACGTTATTTAATATTGATAAAAATGATCAAATGTTGTGTGTGATGGTTGTTTGGATGATTTGCTAATAAATTGGTTGAAATAATATATATAGTTATACATATATAAGTCGTTAACCTAGTACATATTATATTTATTATTATATTTCAGATTGGTCAGAAATTGGTAATACTCATGTTGATTAATGTCTGTGGATGCAGGGAAACAGGTTGGAGGGATCCAATTGGATTCCTCAACAATTATATTGTTGTTTTTCATATATTGTAGCCCGCCTCCGAATCAGGTACTCGCGCATCACCAGCTAACCTGTCTCTAGTCTGCTCGTGTGAGCACCCAGAGTAATAAGAGGAGACATAAAATTCCGGGTCAGACATAAAGCCTGGTATGAGCGATAAGCATCTAAAGTGAACAATAACAGGTAGACTAAAACATACCTGAACCTGGACCTGCAACCAAAGAGTTAGCACTACATACTGTACAACACTCTAAGGTATCATAACAAACGGTGTAAAGATACGGAGGTGGGGGAGGTGTGCATGTCATAGGGATGGCAAACAATCAAACATAGCATCCATCCTCACATCTCTCACTCAGTGCGTAAAGCATACGATATTCACCACTTCGATCACCCAACATACCTTGCTACGATCACTCTGCCCCATGAAGTCATAAATGGCTTCACTGCACTGATAACGTAGCCACTAATCCTTTGCTATGTCCACTTTGCCCCATGGAGTCACAAGAACCCCACTGCACTGGCTCATAGCCTTACCAATCCTTACTATGTCCACTCTGCCCCATGGAGTCACAAGAACCCCACTGCACTGGCTCATAGTCTTACTACGCATCACCTTGCCCCTCGGGTCATAATGACCCTACTGCACTGATAACGTAGTCTTGCTACCATCACTTTGCCCCTCAGGTCATAATGACCCTACTGCACTGATAAGTAGCCATCACTCATTCTTGGTGGTGAATCAAAGTTATGAACGTCGGCAATTCCGTAGCACACGTCCCGCAGCAAAGTCCAACCATGAAGTGAACTCCTTAGTTCCCAACTGGATCTTGAGCTCTAACTTCCCCTATTGGACTACCTTTGCATCTCGGGTTATTGGTCAATACTGGGTCGGGTCGGATTCCTCCTCAAGTTATCGGTTCGGGTCGGTGTCTTTCATCTGTTCGGGTCGGGTCTCCTTCTGGTGCGGTACGGGTCGGGTATTCCTCTAGGCTCGAGTCAGATGCTTCTCTTCGGATCGGGTCGGGTGTCCCTTCTTGGTTCGTGCTTCCGATCCGTCTTCATGCTCCCTTCATATGCTCCTATCGGATCCGTTTTCATGCTCCCGCTCTGATTCGTCTTCTTGCTTCCGCTCCGATTCGTCCTCCTCGATCCGATCCGTCCTCCTCGATTCGGTCCGTCCTCTTCGATCCGATCCGATCCCAGTTCAGCTAGCGTGGCCTTCCTTTTTGCCACTTTTTCCCAAGTGTTGGGTTCCGATCCAATCGGGTTCCTTGCTCAGTTCAACATATCCGATCCGAGCCATATGTCTGATCCGATCCGAACCCTGCACTGTTTTCTGAGACTGTTCCAGCAAGTGTTTATGCCATTCGACGACGTTTTTGACCATTCTAACTATTGAAATCAATCACAAAACATTTCATACAGTCATAGAAACATGCATAATCAACCACAAACATCAAAACATCCATATGATAGGCTAAAATGGACCAAACATACCCAAAATCCCATATCTCCCCTTAAGCATGTTTAGATGAAACTAATGATAGGATTAGCAAAACTTAACCAAATTAACCCAAATTCATATCAGAGGTCTAAAACATCATTTAGGAATTTATGAACATTTTTCCCGAATTTTATCATGCTTAAATTCGCTAATTAACACTAATCACCCTTAACTAGCCATAATTAGTGTAAAACTATGCAGATCACTCACCTTAGCCACAAATAAACTAAGATCTGAAATAATTCTCTGATTTGATGTGAATCTCAATGCCAAACAGCAGCTCCAATGTTGCTTCGGTGAAGATCTTCCTTGATTAGAGGTTGCTAAGCTTAATCCTTGACCAAAAGATGATTTGGAGGTGATTTAGAGGTTGGAGGCCATTTTTAAGTTTCCTTGGTGATGAGTGGAGGCTAGAAAACTGAAATGGAATGATCCTCTATCTAATTTCAGCCTCCCCATAACCTAATCCCGAAATGGGTTATGGGCCTATCCACTAATCACCCGGTTTGGCCCGGTTAAGCAGTTTTTCACCCTCCAAACCTTGTTTCAGCCATATCTCCCAAACGGTAAGTCCGTTTGGCTATTATGACCACTCTACGGAAAGGTAAACCATCAAACGAATCTAATGGAAGTGGTTTCAGGTCAAAATTCCTTTCCAATCAAAAGTTATGGCCAAAACAGTACCATCTAGGGGCAAAATGGTCATTTAAAAATTGACAAAAATCATGAACATGCGAAATGACTCTAATAGATGTTTCCCAAAGTTACATGACCATACGACTTCATACGGGAAAGAAATAAATATTCTACGATCCCCCGATGCGTAGAATGCGGGTCATTACCCTCTTCCCCCCTTAAGAAATTTCGCCCCCGAAATTCCCTAATCAAAACATACACAAAGGTCCCGCATGCCTATCAACCATAAAACAACAATCAAACATGCAAACAAGCAAAATAAGTCTATCCTAGCATGCGGAATAACTAAATCGTTTAGTAAATCTTACCAGGTAAAGAGTTCTGGATATGCCTCCCTAATGCTCTCCTCTGTTTCCTAAGTACAATCATTCTCATCCTCGCCCCACTGAACCTTGACTAGCTTCACCGCCTTCCTTCGAAGTTGCTTCGTATCATGCCCCACAATACGAATCGGCTTGCGGTTCCCAACCGCCTCGGGTTCTACTTCGAAGTCCTCTAACTGATCAGGTGAAATAGTCACATCTGAGTCGTGAACGAACTTTCTTAGTTGGGAAACATGAAATACATTGTGAACTCCCGCCATTTTCTCTGGTAAGCCAACTCTATAAGCCAAATTCCCGACTAGTTCAAGAACAGGGAATGGGCCAACAAAACTTGGTGCCAACTTGCCTCTCCTGCCAAATCGTATCACGCTCTTCAACGGAGAGATCTTGACAAACACCAAGTCACCAACGGAGAATTTCAAGTCTCTTCACCTCTTATCGGCATAACTCTTCTGCTTATCTTGGGCAGCTTTCATTCGTTGCTGAATGATCTTAATCTTATCGGAAGTTTCCCTCACCACATCTGGTCCAAGCACAAACTTCTCGCCAGTCTCTATCCAACATGATGGTGAGTTGCACAGTCTTCCGTACAAAGCTTCATATGGAGCCATACCGATACTGGATTGGTAGCTATTATTATATGCAAACTCTACTAGATGCAAACGGTCATCCCATGATCCACCAAAATCCAATATACAAGCTCTCAAGAGATCTTCCAATATACGATTCACCCTCTCCGTCTGACCGTCGGCTGAGGATGATATGCGGTACTGAGATGTAATCTTGACCCTAGAGCCTCTTGTAAGCTCTTCCAAAACCCACTAGTGAACAACGGGTCTCGGTCACTCACAATGCTTTTGGGTACTCCATGAAATCTCACTACCCACTTCATATACAATTCTACCAACTTGGCTGCCGTCCTGGTCGATTTGACTGGTATAAATCTTGCGCTCTTAGTCAATCGATCCACAATTACCCAAATGCTATCATATCCCGATCTAGTCCTTGGTAAACCATCGATGAAATCCATCGAGACTTGCTCCCATTTCCACTCGGGAATTTCTAATGGTTGCAACAACCCACTAGGCTTCTTTTACTCAGCTTTAACTAGCTGGCAATTCATGCATTTGGATATAAACTTCCCAACGTCTCTTTTCATCCCTTCCCAGTAGTAAGTCTGCTTCATGTCTCGATACATCTTATTACCACCGGGGTGTATAGTCAGTTTTGAGTGATGACATTCTCTAAGCACTTCATCTCTCAAACCATTCACGTTGGGCACAACTAATCTTCCATTCTTTCTAAGCCATCCATCTCGATCAAGCCCATACACATTCATCTCCTCACCGTTGGTGTTCCTCTCTAACTCGGAGATGATTTCTAATAGATTAGGATCGTCCCTCTGACTGGAACCAATCCGCTCTATCAAAGTGGGTCTTATTGTCAAACTAGCTAGCATAACTGGATCCAATTCGCACCTTGGTCTGCAATCAAACCCCGCGATATACTCCAGTTGCTTCCATTCAAGAAACATTGCCCCTAACCTGGCATGTCTCCTACTCAAGGCATCGGCTACCGCATTACCCTTCCCAGGTGTGTATGCGATATCAAAATCATACGAAGCCAAGAACTCTAACCATCTCTGCTGACGGAGATTCAGATCTTTCTGGGAGAAGAGATACTTTAACGATTTATGATCGGTAAACAACTCGAATCTTTCTCCTAAGAGATAATGTCTCCACATCTTCAGCGCAAACACGATCGCTGCTAATTCCAAATCATGGGTAGGGTACTTCCTCTCATGCGGCTTTAGCTGTCGACTAGCATAAGCTACAACCCTACCTCCTTGCATCAATACTGCACCCAGTCCGGTACCACAAGCATCCGTGTATACCGTCATCTCTTCATTTCCTTTAGGAATGACTAACACTGGCGCACGCGTCAACCTCTCTTTTAGACTCTTGAAGGCATCCTCACACACTCCGTCCCAGACGAAGGACTGATTCTTCTTAGTCAACAGAGTCAACGGTGCTGCAATCTTGGAGAAGTCCTGGATAAACTTACGATAATACCCAGCTAATCCCAAGAAACTCCTCACATCTGTTGCATTCTTGGGCGTAGGCCAATCCTGTACCGTAGCCACCTTCGCAGGGTCCACGGCAATACCATTCTCTGAAACAACATGGCCCAAGAATCTCACTTCCCTTCTCCAAAAATGACACTTAGAGAATTTCGCTTTCAATTGGTGTTTCCTCAACACCTCCATCACTATCCTCAAGTGTCCCTTGTGTTCCTCCTCTGTCCTTGAGTAAACAAGGATGTCATCCACGAACACAAGAACAAACTTATTCAACTGATCTCTGAATACTCGATTCATAAGATCCACAAAATAGGCTGGTGCATTGGTCAACCCAAACGGCATGACCAACCACTCATAAAATCCAGACGGCGTCCTAAATGCCGGTTTCGGAACACTCTCATCCGCTACTCGTAGCTGATGAAATCCTGTCGCGAGGTCCAACTGGGAGAACACTCTAGCTCCTTCCAGCTGATCAAACAAATCATCTATCCGCGGTAGAGGATACTTATTCTTCCTCGTCACCTTATTCAACTCGCGATAGTCCACACACAAACGAAGGGAACCATCTGCCTTAGTGGCAAACACAACTGGTGCTCCCCACTCGGAGACACTCCTTCTAATAAATCCCTTCTTCAAAAGATTGCTGACTTGCACCCCGATCTCTCGCTGCTCCCTTGGTGCCATACGACGAAGTGGCATCACTATAGGTCTGGCATCTTTCACTAAATCAATACGGAACTCAATCTCTCGGTGTGGTGGAAGCCCGGTCACCTCCTCGAAGACGTCCGGATACTGGCCAACCACGGGCACATCTGACAACTCATCCTGCGGGATGTCGAGGGAATTTACAAAACTAGCCATAACCTCATCACTAGGTAGGCTACCAAACACTACCCTCCGCCCATCATCCGCCCTCACCGTCACCAAAAAGCCCTCACAGTCTACCACCACCCCGTATCTTTGGAGCCAATCGACTCCCAATATAATGCCATACCCAGTAAAGCCCAAAACAAAGCAATCACAAACAAACATACATCCATGACTCGATAAGACCAAATTCCTGCAAATCATACTAAGGCTAGCCGAACCACCAATCGGGTTCGTCACAACCAATGGTCTATCGACTATCTCGGGTTCCAGTCCCAACCTATCTACCAGGTCACTAGATATGAAGGAACGGGAAGCCCCAGTATCAAACAAAACTCGAACTGGTATATCATAAATAGAAAGCATACCTTGAATAACAACATTCTTTCCTTTCTCCGCCGCAGTTGGGGCATTCGACGAAGAAGGAACAACATCATTAGCATATGCTTTCACAATCTGCTTCTCCTTAAGAGGTTGCGGACACTTATCCTTATGATGTCCCACTTGACCACAGTTGTAGCACTTCCTTTCCGCTGGCTTGGCCCGACATTCTTTAGCATAATGGCCCTTCTTTCCACAGCTGAAGCACTCAACATCCTTCTTGCTATTTTTCTGGCCACCTTTTGATTGGTCCTGCTTCCTCTTATTCTGAGAGTTATTCTTGCCTCCACCGCCAGCTTGCGGCTTTGGCCCTTCTACAGATGCAGCCTCGGTCTTTGACTTAGGGTAAAGACTCTCCGATCTCAAAGCTTTCCCCACGATCGATTCAAAAGTCTCATCGATGTGGTTGATAAGCCTTTCCCCCAAGTATCCATCCAAACCAGTGATGAACTTCTCATTCTTCTTCTCAGGAGTGTCGATAAGAGACAGTCCATACTTCGACAAAGTGTCGAACTCAGCAATATAATCAGAAACTGCCCTTCCGTTCTGCTTGAGTTCCAAGAACCTCTTGAACAATACTGACTTCTGGGCAGCTGGAATAAACTTCTCGCTAAAGCGAGCCTTGAACTGATCCCAGGTAATCTGATCTTCTGGAGTAGCTGTTCTAATGGCATTCCACCAATTCATCGCTCGCCCTTGCAGCTGACGAGACGCTAGCCTTCTCTTCATTGCATCCTCAAGACCTAAGTCATCAAAGATACGATCACAGCTATCCATCCAGTCTTGAACATCCGTGGCCGACTCCGTTCCGTGGAACGGCTTCCCACCAAGATTAGTGAAATCCTTGCACAACTTGGCGAAATCGACCCTAGGCGTCTGCACTACTGGGCCAACACCAACCCCGGGATTAGGAATTGCCCCTTGCACTTCTGTAAGCATGTCTCTCATGAGGTTAGTAAACATAGCCCTCATGTCAGCGGCATTCCCTCGGTTGGTCCCTCTACCAGCACCCCTCGTGTCTCGGCTCATCGTCAATCTGAAAAAGGGAAACGATTAACGACCCCATAGTGGTGCTAGTGCAGTGCGACTTCATTCTTATACTACTAATAGTATATACATACATAGCTTTTGAAAACCAAAATAATGACAAATACGCGCTCTCATATATGTACTATCTCTCCCTAGTGTCTTTCCCTAGGTTAACTACGCAACCTAGAGCTCTGATACCAAGTGTGACGGCCCGCCCCGCACCAACCGACATTTACTCCAAAAGTGCGCTGTACACATGTCCAGTTAGCACGGAACGGGTCGTCAGAAGGAAAAGGAAGAAGGAGATGAACATACAAAGAACCTGTAGAATGTCTCACAGCGCATAGGATAAAATATAATAATAACATACTTGACATAAAACAGGCGAGACAGTGCATAAGCTGAAAATCAGAACTAAACATCATAGCAGCGGAAATCTAAAATACAGCTTATTACAAATTTCAAACTGTCTCAAAACTAAAGCAAGATAAAGGAGGTACACTACTAATGCCCAAGTAGCGACCACCAACGACACAGGGAGAATGTGTATATATATATCATACGTGGAAGCCTCCTGCCCGCCTCCGAATCAGCTACTCGCGCATCACCAGCTAACCTGTCTCTAGTCTGCTCGTGTGAGCACCCAGAGTAATAAGAGGAGACATAAAACTCTGGGTCAGACATAAAGCCTAGTATGAGCGATAAGCATCTAAAGTGAACAATAACAGGTAGACTAAAACATACCTGAACCTGGACCTGCAACCAAAGAGTTAGCACTACATATTGTACAACACTCTAAGGTATCATATCAAACAGTGTAAAGATACGGAGGTGGGGGAGGTGTGCATGTCATAGGGATGGCAAACAATCAAACATAGCATCCATCCTCACATCTCTCACTCAGTGCATAAAGCATACGATATTCACCACTTCGACACCCAACATACCTTGCTACGATCACTCTGCCCCACGAAGTCATAAATGGCTTCACTGCACTGATAACGTAGCCACTAATCCTTTGCTATGTCCACTTTGCCCCATGGAGTCACAAGAACCCCACTGCACTGGCTCATAGCCTTACCAATCCTTACTATGTCCACTCTGCCCCATGGAGTCACAAGAACCCCACTGCACTGGCTCATAGTCTTACTACGCATCACCTTGCCCCTCGGGTTATAATGACCCTACTGCACTGATAACGTAGTCTTGCTACCATCACTTTGCCCCTCAGGTCATAATGACCCTACTGCACTGATAAGTAGCCATCACTCATTCTTGGTGGTGAATCGAAGTTATGAACGTCGGCAACTCCTTAGCACACGTCCCGCAGCAAAGTCCAACCATGAAGTGAACTCCTTGGTTCCCAACTGGATCCTGAGCTCTAACTTCCCCTATTGGACTACCTTTGCATCTCGGGTTATTGGTCAATACTGGGTCGGGTCGGGTTCCTCCTCAAGTTATCGGTTCGGGTCGGTGTCTTTCATCTGTTCGGGTCGGGTCTCCTTCTGGTGCGGTTCGGGTCGGGTATTCCTCTAGGCTCGAGTGAGATGCTTCTCTTCGGGTCAGGTCGGGTGTCCCTTCTTGGTTCGTGCTTCCGATCCGTCTTCATGCTCCCTTCATATGCTCCTATCCGATCCGTTTTCATGCTCCCGCTCTGATTCGTCTTCTTGCTTCCGCTCCGATCCGTCCTCCTCGATCCGATCCGTCCTCCTCGATCCGATCCGATCCGATCCCAGTTCAGCTAGCGTGGCCTTCCTTTTTGCCACTTTTTCCCAAGTGTTGGGTTCCGATCCGATCGGGTTCCTTACTCAGTTCAACATATCCGATCCGAGCCATATGTCCGATTCGATCTGAACCCTGCGTTGTTTTCTGGGACTGTTCCAGCAAGTGTTTACGCCATTCGACGACGTTTTTGACCATTCTAACTATTGAAATCAATCACAAAACATTTCATACAGTCATAGCAACATGCATAATCAACCACAAACATCAAAACATCCATATGATAGGCTAAAATGGACCAAACATACCCAAAATCCCATGTCTCCCCTTAAGCATGTTTAGGTGAAACTAATGATAGGATTAGCAAAACTTAACCAAACTAACCCAAATTCATATCAGAGGTCTAAAACATCATTTAGGAATTTATGAACATTTTTCCTGAATTTTATCATGCTTAAATTCGCTAATTAACACTAATCACCCTTAACTAGCCATAATTAGTGTAAAACTATGCAAATCACTCACCTTAGCCACAAATAAACTAAGATCTGAAATAATTCTCTGATTTGATGTGAATCTCAATGCCAAACAGCAGCTCCAATGTTGCTTTGGTGAAGATCTTCCTTGATTAGAGGTTGCTAAGCTTAATCCTTGGCCAAAAGATGATTTGGAGGTGATTTAGAGGTTGGAGGCCATTTTTAAGGTTCCTTGGTGATGAGTGGAGGCTAGAAACCTAAAATGAAATGATCCTCTATCTCATTTCAGCCTCCCCATAACCCTAATCCTGAAATGGGTTATGGGCCTATCCACTAATCACCCGGTTTGGCCCGGTTAAGCAATTTTTCACCCTCCAAACCTTGTTTCAGCCATATCTCCCAAACGGTAAGTCCGTTTGGCTATTATGACCACTCTACGGAAAGGTAAACCATCAAACGAATCTAATGGAAGTGGTTTCAGGTCAAAATTCCTTTCCAATCAAAAGTTATAGCCAAAACAGTACCAGCTAGGGGCAAAATGGTCATTTAAAAATCGACAAAAATCATGAACATGGGAAATGACTCTAATAGTTGTTTCCCAAAGTTACATGACCATACGACTTCATACGGGAAAGAAATAAATATTCTACGATCCCCCGATGCATAGAATGCGGGTCATTACAGTTGAACATATTTATTATAAATTATAATTGAGCTCGAAACGTCACGGTAGTTTGTAATTCGACGATTTGAACTTCAACTGCATATATATGATTCATTATAAATCGGATTTACTCGAAACAAGAAACGTTCGAGTCTGTTGAACTATATTTTTCTAATGGAAGTGAAAAATCAAGATTTCGGCTTATAGATTGTAAGTTATGTCCAATTCAAATTTTGAAATATTCGTTGTGGGATCGTTTATAAGCCATAACGAGTATTTAATTATAATTAAATATTGGTTTCGAATTTGGACAAGATCTTTGAGACATAGTTATAATTTAATTTTTAGAATTTTACTAAAATTTTTAATTAGGAAAATAAGCAACTTTTTATTTGGAGTATTGTACACCCTATATTAGCATTTTGAGTCTTCACAGAATAAATTAACTTATCTATTTTATTATGTTATTGGGATAGTGACACATTGCTCGCCACAATGGTATTTTTATTTTTGTCAATGGCAGTACATTTATGAACGAAGCGTTAGGTAACGAATACCAAAACGGTTTAAAAATATAAAACAAACATGTAAATATAAAACAACTTAAATTCTCGATTTATTTAACTTAAATAAATCTAATTCCATTAATTCTAGGTGGGAAATTTGTGAGCCTCGCATTTGTTTATGGTGATTTCCCCCTTCATCGGTATTCACTTAGTTAAACTTCTATCTACAACTTCTGCACCTGTCCTATCTTCCCACTCGAAGTTTTCCTTATTTGCTAATACTACCTCTAGTTGTAACGTGAGATTTGTGCTTAGAGAATAATGAAAATACTGTTTATGTATATAAAAATAAATTGTCGGTTGTCAAGGCTTTCATTTCAACTATAGAAAATTATGTGTATATATATTCTTTCCTTGCCTACAAAGGAAATTGTACAACCTGCCTTCCCAACGCAAGCTATGTCTTCCTAGCACCTGAGTAGTTAAATCAAAACCATGCCTACCTATTTCACGCAAATCTTCGGAAGAACGTGGAACCTATAGTTTGCAACAGCTTCATCTCCAAGGAAGCAAATTTCAAAACCTGCCGACCACTCTAAGTAACTGCTAGTTGTACGCTGTACAAAGTGGAATTGACATTATGCTCATCCCCGTTCTTATGTATTATAAATACTAGCACCTCTCAACAGAAAACAAAAACATATTCTTCATCCAATTTATGGAAGCACAACTTCTAAATCCATTAACCAATCAAATACTCAGTTAACAAAAACTTACGATCTTGTATTTGTTACGATAAGCGAGAGCTTCATACTGGGTTTTTCTTCCGGAGTTCGGATACAAGAAGGATCACACAAATTTTCTTTTGGGAAAGAACGTCTGTGTGAGGGGAGCTATGGCTGAAGTGGTAGCGCCCCAGAGGAGGTGGAGGTTGGTGTGAAGTTCAAGAGGTGTAGGAGAATAGGTTGTGGAAAATGATAAGGAGAAGATTTTGGGTTAAGAAGTTGTGAGATTATCGTTGCTGGAGCATCGTGTATTCAAGGGTTGAAGTAGAAAAGATGCGCAGGCATCATGCGTGACTTTTAATGAGGTATTTGGCCAAAGTGGGGTTCATGCTTGTTTACATGAATGGAAGGAGGGGGTGGCATGTGTGTAAGGGGAAAGATGGATGAGCATAGAAGTGAGGAAGTATGGAAGGGATAACATTTGGAAGTGGCGGATGTTTTCTGGAGAGGGATACATTGTTTTGGGAAGATGAATTCATGTTGAAGGGGAAGACGTATTACTGTGTACATTAGAGGTAGGTTGGGCCTCCTTCTGCTTTGGCGTGGGCCTTGAGAAGAAAAAAAAGTAAAAGAAAAGAGGGTTGAAGGCGGCTGTACAGGAAGGGTTGCATGAACGTATGCGTGCATGGTTAGGTCTGAGTGGCGGGCGCATCAACTGGAGAGGAAGAAAGGAATACGAACCGTGGGTTTTAAGTTCCAAATGGTCGGGCTTTGGGTTTTCTTGAGGTGGGTTTACTTATATAAATTTAAATTAGTTAGATTACCATGAAATAAGGTACATGTTAGTATTATACTTGGCCGTAACGCTTGGTTAAGTTAAGTGCAAATATAAGTTAAGCCAGATTAGTATACACGAGTTAGAATATTTATTAGTCGAATTAATTTAGTTAATTTAATTAGTAAATTAAAAAGCGTTAACTTCATACTTGTTTATCTTAACCATACGAAGTATGTTTGACTCGCGGTATCAAGTGTTAGTCTGTATCGAAAAATATAACACGTATGTTAAGCGTAAAATACATACATATCAGTAAAATGTTAAGAGTAAATTTTAATTACGGTAACGTAGAAAGTAATTATATATTTGTTAATGACCATTTAATTATCTGACGTCTTATAACGATTATATTTTTATTATCCGTTGTCGGAATTGAACGCCTATCCTCGCGTTGGGTTCATATGGACGAATGCTACTTTTGGAACTATAGAAGCACGATACAATTCATGACGAAATTAAAACGGTTGATTCGAATCATCGACCGTTAATCGTTATTTAACGATTAACGACCAAGGTGAGTAACCTCACTAACTCTGTCCAGTTTTATAATTTTATAAACATTATTTAATATTGATTAAAATGATTGAATGTTGTGTGTGATGGTTGTTTGGATGATTTCTAATTATTTGGTTGAAATAATAGTCATATATATAAACCGTCGGTTAAATACTAATCGCATTTATTTCGATATTTCATATTTATATGAAATTGATGTCAGTTATATTGAATAACATCTATGGATGCAAGGAAACAGGTTGGAGGGATCCAACTGGATTCCTAAGCAAATTATATTATTATTTTTCATATATTACATATATGATGTGACAAATAATCAGTGATTGATTATTATTTGTGTTTTGAGATGTTTGAATAACATTGACCAGAAATAATGGGTATTTAAATACCGTAAAATATATTCGAATATACTACAAAAGAAATTGGGGTCAAAAAAAAGGGAATTTCTATTTTTAAACAGAAACCGAATTTCGATTGAGCTAGAAAATAATAACTTGCTTTTAATAAAAACAAACAGTTTTGTTTGTAAACGATATTTATTTATGGGATGTAATAATTATTAAATAATTTTGAAACCTTGATTAAAGAAGGAATAATGAAAGGGAAATGGGGAATCGTTCCAAAAGAAAACGATGAAATTATTTCGAGGTTCAAAATATAAATTCGGTTATGCTGAATGTTTTAAAACAATCTATTTTTAGAATTATACCTTATAATACGGAGTCTGACAAATTAGTTAAAATATTGGTTTAAAACCAATAACTTATACTCAAATGTGGAATCGAGATTTAAGGTATAAACTTAATATATAATTAACAAGAAATTGACGCATAAATGGAATTTATAAAGTGAGATATTAATATGAATTTTATAAAATAACTCGATAAATAGGATTTGAACCTGCAATGGTATTTATAAAAAAATCAAGATTTGATTGATATAACGGTCTAGTTTTCTGTAAAGGAACAATATTCACTTTATAAAGTGAATAACGATTTTAAAAGCAAACGCTTTGAAAATTGGAACAGTGTCAAAGGGGAAATGGTAAATGTTGGAAGTAATAAATTCAAAAGATAATGTGTTAACTTGAAACGGTAAGTCTATTCCGAAGTTTGGAATATTAATCGGGTATAGACCACTCGAAAGAGAGTTATAAGTTGAAATTCGATTATATCGAATTAAGGAAAGTATTATTTACTTTTCAGTTTTATCAAGATATGTTTATTAATTAATTAATTAATTAAAATAGTTAATCTAAGTTATATTTTGAAATTAAACATTTCGGAAACAAGAATTTTAATGATATCGTTATAATCATCGTTTTTTCCGTAAAGAAAGTGGACTCTTAAATTGAATCCGAGAGTTGCGTAAGCAATGACCGTTAAAGACTTGAAATGGTGAACTTGACTGTTTCAAAGTTGAAAGTGATGTTCTGTCAAGGTTTAATAGGTAATTATACCTCAACTTGATTGGCTTCATGATTAACTGAGGAATGGTTAAGGTTCGATGGCGAGATTGCTTAAATCAAAGATGTTTTATAAGTATAGAAATTGAAATGATTTGGGATAACGCTAAGTTAAGAAATGATGATTGGAAATGCTTTCCCAGTGTTAATAACATATATTTTCTACATATAGAAAATAAGAGTTGTAAATATATGGAATTAATTCCCGATGTTAAAAAGGAGATATTTTCTCAATATAGAAAATAAATAGTTTAAAATAAATGGAAACATTTTCCAAGGTTCGGGTAAGACAAACGGGTTTTTGAGAAATATATGGGAAATATAGGAAACATGAAATCGGGGAAACGAATAAATTATCGATAAATTAATTTAAGGGGCTCAGTGTTAATGGATGGTTGATCGATAAATTTCCATTTAGAGATAAGATCGTTGTGTGTATGGATGTTTTCCTTTGATAGTTAAATCACCGACTATCAAAGATTTTGACCATTTTTCCATTGTCAATACGGAGAGACCGGGATCAGATTTATTATCTGAAAACCACTCCGTATAGGCATTAGCGTTGCGAATCAAGAATGAGGAAGATAATTGAAGACAGTGTTTATGCAAGGGCTGTTCTAGAGATCCTAGGTAGAAATTGCCTAAGATGGATTTACATAATAGTGCCTTCGGTTTGTCCAGTCCCAGGATAACTTGTATGGACGGATGTCTGACAGAGTATATCTATTAGATCGCGTAAGTTGATCTCTTCAAACGTACTCACGTTTGGTGGCGGAGGAATTCGTTTCTCTTAGCTTTATGCCCGTGGTATTTTTATGGAAATCAATTTGTGATTTGGCGGGTATGACGATGTGGCATTCAAAGCAAATGGAAGTGTGATCTGTCAAAAGATATGTTATGACCTCAAGCCTCATAAACCAGGAAATGACAAAAATCGGGCAGGCTACATAGATATGTAAGTCACCCCCATTAGGGTGTATTGTCACCATCTAGAGAATATTCATGTTTGTTACGTCTTATCGCTTCTGTATCTCCCAGGAACGGTTATGTTGCTAGCAACCGTAGGTGACAATATATTCGATACACTCAACAGAAATGAGTGGTCGGTCACGTATGGTCGGGTTACAAGATGTTGTTGTTGAACCCAGTGTATTCCTCCCTAGAGATACACTATCGGCAGGCGGTTCCATACCTTGTCATGGTCGGAATCCAATCTCCAATAAGAGCCCGGAGTTTTGATTGTATATTATATATATGGAGCATGAGATGCAAGCGTTCTGCTAGATCTTATTTACTTGTGATTAGACACTATTATAATATCAGAAAAAATATTGATTTTGAAAATATTTGGGGTTATAGTAAGGTAAAAACCGTCCATGTTTATGTGTGGGTTGGTCTTACTATTATCCTTTTCTTTCAAAAAGGATTTTTCAAAGTTAAACTGAATGGTTGGAGTTTACTCACACCAGTCCCATGACTGACCCAGAGTTTATTTTGTTTTGTTTTCCCTAAACTCTTGGGTGCCCAAATTTGTATGGGCAGTCAAGTAATTAAGATTTTACAGACACTTGGAGGAGCTTGGAGCAAGAGGCCTCAACACTAGTTATATATAGAGTTTATTTCCGCTGTATACACATGTGATGTACTCTGATGATATATGCAAGTACAAATACAATTTGTATTTTAAAGTTATGTTATATATTATATTTTATCCATTCCGCTGTGAGATTCATGTTTACTCTGATTCTGTTCAGTTGTGTTCTTCTTCTTCTTCTATTCTAAGTTTTTTTCTTTCTGTTTCTCACCCTCTAACTTCTTTCTATTAATGGTCCGGTATTTTCGATACTTGAATAGTCAACATGGGTTTTGTGTTGATTTTCAGGGTCAAAAATCTGTAGTAGTTACATTTTTATTGTATATATGAATAAATAAAATATTCATATTTTAAATAAATTGTTTGAACAATAAAAATCACATTTTTATTGTATATATGAGTCACTAAAAATATTCATGTTTGAAATAATATGTTTTAACAATAAAAATCAAATTTTATTGTATGTTTGAACCTTTAAAAATAGTCAAAGATTGAAATAAATATTTGTTGATTGAAAATAATATTTTCAACATGTATATGAAGTGTTAAAAATAACCGTGTGTTGAAATAAATATTTGTTGATTGAAAATAATATTTTCAACATGTATATGAAGTGTTAAAAATAACCGTGTGTTGAAATAAATATTTGTTGATTGAAAATAATATTTTTAACATGTATATGAAGTGTTAAAAATAACCATGTGTTGAAATTAATATTTGTTGATTGAAAATAATATTTTTAACATGTATATGAAGTGTTAAAAATATTCATGTATGGAAATAAATATTTGTTCGCTAAAAATATTATTTTTAGCATAGATATGCATATATATATACACACACACACATGTTAAACAGGTAAATGGATTTGCTGTTGAGTAAAGAATTTATTTGCGTGCCCGACAAATAGGTAACCTTAATGAGTTGGCTGCGCAATTTTATTTATATATCAACTCTTATGAATGTCATTAGATGCGGTGTGCTGGTTGTTCTGTGTGAGATTATAAACAACACCATAGGATAGTAACAATTAATTTTGGACTACACTACAAGGCATACTTCGTGAAGATATCATACTCTATCATATTCCATATAGGCATTTGGAGCTTGTATGACAAGGTTGGAATTACCATACAAGCGAGAGGCTTGTATGGCGATGACTGCATTTCTGGTTGAACCGAAGACAAACTACTGATGTCATAGCATATCATATTCCATATAAGCATTTGGAGCTTGTATGACAAGGTTGAGATTACCATACGAGCGAGATGTTCGTATGGTGATGATTGAATTACAGGTTGAACTAAGAACTGATATGGACAAAATAAATATAACAGTAAATTGCCAGATTAAATAAAAATCCCATATGGGTGTAGAGTTGACAATAATCACGTCTCTTTAGTTGTTAGATACGACACATGGATTATTTATTTTCTAACACCGGACGAGGTGACGAGATTTATCTCTAGAGTAATTTTACACACTCCCTCGGGCATAGAATAGGACGCTAAAAATTGTGTATGCTCATACTGGATTTATTGGGTACCTAATACGGCCCAATAAATTTCCTAATCCCTCTCCGTACAAATGAGGCTATGGCAAAAAAATTCAAAATTTAAAGGTGTTAGCTAAATTTTTGAAGTGGAAATGGTTTGGAAATCATCGAATGAATTATATATATATATAAATTAAAAAAAAACGAATCACGCAGCTGCAGTTCGCGTTTTGGAATCGTGATTTTAAACGATTATACCGAGAAATCCGACCATCGGATTTCCCTGAAACTGAAACTGTTGGGCTCGCTTTGGAAAGATCTTTCCAACGATATAAAATTTGCTGAGATCCGACGGTTAGACTGTGTGAAATGTTTATTTCAAATTCAGCGCCAGAATGAATTATATATATATATATAAATTAAAATAAAACGAATCGCGCAGTTGCAGTTCGCGTTTTGAAATCGTAACTTTAAACGATTATACCGAGAGATCCGACCATCGGATTTTCCCGAAACCGGAACCGTTGGGTTCGCTTTGGAAAGATCCAACGGTATTAACTTTGTTAAGATCCAATGGTTCGATTTTGAGAAATGTGTAAATCAAAACTGGAGAAAAACAGTGCCAGGGCCGAGCTATGACCCGAAGCATCGTTTAATTAAAACGAGCTATTTTTAAATAAATAAAAATAGCGATAAATCGTTACAAAATATATATAGCGATACGGAATGGAAATAAACTATGTTTACTCGGTTTACCAGATATTTTGATGGTTGGATGTGTTTGACATGAAAATTATATTAATGAACTGAAATGTGGATATCAAATAGTTTAACCATATAAAAAATTGATTTGAATTCTATATATATGTGAATTATTTTAAAAGGCCAAGTTAATTCTCATTTCAAATAATTGATCGACGATTAAAAGTCGAAGATATGAAGACGGCGCAAGACCGGTGATCTTCACATCGTATGGATTGCTATTGATCCTTAGATATGGGTAGCTCCCTTGATGAGGTTACAGTGGTAGTGGTCTGGACGTACTTGTTGATCATCTGGATGAGCGAGGGCCTCTCTTCCATATTGGACATATGGAACGAGGAATAAGGTGCCTCCAGTTTTGTTCAGACCCAGAACGGACTGGTAAATGGATGTATGTATGACGTTGGATTTTGTTCTGTGTTGATTGATCTCTATTATATATATGTTTGGTGGTGGAGAATTTATTCTCTTGCTTAACACCCTTCTCTGAGACGTACGAGCTCAGAGGTTATATATCGATAGACATCAGTCGCTTGGCGTGGAACGTCAATGTGGCATGCTGAGATGCAAATGATCAAGGCTTTTGTTGAAAAGCAGAGTCGTGTGGTTGATGATGAAAGCACGGCTTTAATATAGAATAGCTTTATGTATAGCATTAATTCGCGAGCCTCACACCTCGGAATGAGTCAAAAATGGGATAAGGGTCGCAGGGAGGACATGACATTTCTTTCTAGCTATGGGTGGTGTCATGGTATGGAGCCCAGACATTTATTTATTTTACCAATGCATATGTTGGATTGCGAGGCGCCTCAGTTATATCGGTTACTACGGAGCCGATGGATAGGTCCGATAGGACCGGGAAACGTGTGTTCAGGAATAACTAATCCTCAAACGTAAGGGAGGTACGGCCCTGCAGGATCCAGGGTTGCCTAGAGTGTGCAGTCCTGAGGCATTTGCTAGAGTGTCTTGAAGCGGTAAGGAGCCATCCCTGGCCTCGACTCATGACGGAAATCCAATTTCCAATACGACATTACGGTTTTGATTGTAAACCTATATATGGCGACATGATATATGATACCCATGTCGTCTATGATTGATACATTATGATTGAAATTGCTTTTGAAACATATATACACTAGTAATAATATCAAATGATTTTGATTTATACGTATCAAGCATATTTTGGCCATTATAAGGTAAAATTCTATCCTCCGGCTTGCGTTGCATTGTGTGATGGGACCTGAGTCTTACAATGGCTTCATTTTTATAAAAAGCATTGCGTTGTTCAAAAGATTTACTTTATTTCTTGCACTGGCAATCACTAGAGAAATCCCATTCTACGTTAGCGGCGCGGTCCTATTATTTTCCTAATTATTATTATTGAATCAGTCAAGTAGATTTCTTATACTAGTCCCATGACTGACTCGTAGTTTGTTTCCACTAAACTCGGGTGCCCTTATTTTTACGCGGGAAGCACAGTGACAGGTTACAAGATGTATTTTGGCTTTGCACTATAGCATGGAGTGCGTTTTTGGCTGATGGCGAAGACTAGCTTTCTCTATATTTTTGCTATTGACATTTCTGCATGTATTCTCTTATGTATATGTACCGCTGATCGCGTTTTAGACTGATTTATCTCTATTATGTATTATCTGATGTATATGTCCCAGTGATCTTGATGTAGACTGGTCATTTCCTTTATGCACTAAGTTGTATCCTATGACTGTGCCACTCTGATGTTTATTACATTTTATGATTTTGCTGTCATATTGATGTAAATTATTTTATTTCATGCTTATGCTATTATCTGTAATCTGCTAATGTTGATTAATGTGTTATATTCCGAATGATTATCCTTACCTCCGTGACACGGGGTTTTGGGTTTTCACAAATATATTTTTAAATAGAAAATGAAATTCGAATATTCTAGATTATAATAACTTGTTTTAATTTTATTAAAACAAGTAGTTCGATTTATAAACGATGTTTAGAAATAAAGTGGAATAATTATTATTAAATAATTTGAAAATATAAGGATGAATTTAGGAGGGAACTGGGAAATCATTTCAAAAGAAAACGATGAAATTTATTTCGATGTTCAAAATGGGAATAGAATTGAAATAAATCAATATGGATTAATAATTAAATTTGACGATGTCGAGTGGTATTAAAATGATTTATTCTTAAAAATTACATATTGTATAATTCAGTAATTATCCAGATAGTTAATATTTTCTTTGAAACAAATAATTAGTAATTAAATAGGTAATCGAGATTAAGTTATAGACTTGATATTTATTTAACAGGAAGTTGATTTTTAAATGGAGTATATGGAGTGAAATATAAATATGAATTTATAAAATGGCTCGATAAACAGGATTTAAACCTGTCATGGCATTTATAAATAAAAATCAAGATTGATTGAGGTAACGAGTTCAGTTTTCGGTAAACAAATAATATTCACGTTTTAAAGTGAATAAGGATTTAAACGCAAACGTTTTGCAGATTAAATTAGTTATAAAAGGAAATTGGTAAATATTTGAAATGATTTTGAAGTTAAGAATGGAGTTAAGGAAATTATAAACTGACTAGAGATTTGTTATGTTGAATGGCTTTCTGAGTATCGATCTAATGTTGGTTTCGGCCTTCGGGGTTAATACTTAGGAAGTTGTCCTCTTACTAGTCTACGGTTAGGGACTGATGGATGTGGAAGAATAATGATGCGCGAATGAGGTACAGAAATATTTTTCCAATGTTAATAAAAACGTATATTTTCGAAATATGGGAAATAAGGAGTTATGAATATATGGAAAAGTTTTCCAAGGAATCGTGGAGACTACGCGAGTTAGGAAATTATTTAGGTGAAGATATTTAAGGGAAATTGGGAAATGAAATGTTTATTGATGATCTATTTAAAGTGCCTCAGTGTTGATTGATAGTTGATCGATATTATTTCCATTTGGAAATAAGATTGTTGTTTGTGTACATGCTTTTCTTTGATAGTTAAATAACCGACTGTAAAAGTGTTTGACCATTTTTCCGTTGTCGATATAGAGAGACCAGGATCAGATTTACTATCTGAAAACCACTCCGTATGGGCGTTAGAGTTGCGAATCATTTTTAATGAAGATAATCGGTTGGAGCTTATGCAAGGGTTGTTCTAGAGTTCCTAGGTAGAAATTGCCTAAGATGGATTTACAGAATAGTTCCTTCAATTTTTCCAATCCCAGGACAACGTGTATGGACGAATGTATGACAAAGTATAACTAATAGATCGCGTAACTTGATCTCTTCAAACATATTTATGTGGCGGTGGAGAAACTCATTTGTCTTTACTTTATACCCGTGGTATTTTTAGAGAAATCAATTTGTGATTTGGCGGGTATGACGATGTGGCATTCGAAGTAAGTGAAGGTGTGATACGTCAAAGGATATGTTATGACCTCAGGCCTTATCAACGGGGAAATGACAAAAATCGGGCAGGCAACATGGCTAAGTGGGTCGCACCCAATTAGGGTATATTTTCACCACCTAGAGAATATTCTTATTTGTTACATATTTTATTTACGTATCTCCCGGGAACGGTTATGTTGGTATACCAACCGTAAGATGACCATATATTTGGAACATTCAAGCGAAATGAATGGATGGTCATGCGTGGACGATTGCAAGACGTTCTTGTTAAATTCCAGTGTATCTCTTCTAGAGTACACTGATTGGAAGGTGATTCCATACCTTGTCATGGTTGGAAATCCAATACCCAATAAGAACCTACGGTTTTTGATTGCATATATTATATGTGTAGAGCGTGAGATGAATGTGTTCTGCTAAATTTCTATTTACTTGATTTAGACATTATTATAATATCATAAAATATTGATCTTAAGAAATATTTTGAGTTATCGTAAAGTAAAAACCGTCTGTGTTATGTGTGGATCGGTCTTATGATTATCATTTCTTTTAAAAGGATTTTAAAAGTTAAACCAAGTGATTAGAATTTACTCATACCAGTCCCATGACTGACGGAGAGTTTGTTTTGTTTTGTTTTCCCTAAACTCTTGGGTTCCCAAATTTGCACCGGCGGTCAAGTAGTCGGGATTTTACGAATACACTTGGAGGAGCTTGGAGCAGGAGGCTTCAACATCAGTTATATATATGTAGAGAGTATATTTTCGCTGTGATGTTCTGTGTTATACTGGTATGTTTATAAAGTTATAGTTTTGTATTTCAAAAGTTGATATATAATATATTTGTTTATTACGCTGTGAGATTCGTGTTTACACTGATTCTGTTCTGTTGTGATCTTCTTCTTCTTCTATTCTCGCTTTATTTCTTTCTATTTCTCACTCTCTAACTACTTCTATTAATGGTCCAGTATTTCCGATGCTTGAATAGTCGTCATGGTATGTTGTGTCGATTTTCTGGGTCGAAAATTCCTGTTCGTTACAGATTTCATGTGTGATATAGTTTGTGCGTACTTATAACATTTTAAGTATACCACTTTTGTTTATCCCTTTTAACTGCTTTTATAACTGTTTTCGCTTTGCTTTTTTTTTACTTTGAAAATCCTTGTTAATTATTGTATGTGTATGTTTTATTCAGTCGCTTGTTTGATATCATCTGTCAAAAATAATAATTATTTTCATCTTTCAAAACATTGTCAAAAAATAGTAACATATAAATTTTATTTAAAAAATCTAAAATTTAAATCTTTATTAAACTAATCAAAATATAAGTTTAGTAAAATCTCAATTTAAATTCCTAAAATAATTTTATTAATTGAAACATATTTATAAATTTCAACTAAGTAAATATTAGTATTTTTATTCTAGTTATTCAAAATTGCACAAATAATAAGTAATTTCGAACTACTTAGCGTTGTTGTTCTAGTGGTAGTTTTGAACTAATTGTACAAATAATATGTAACTTAAGACTGCGTAGCATTGTTATTCAATCAATAATTTTGAACTAACTGCATATATAATAAGGAGGCAAAGGGTTGCCGCGTTATAGTTATGCCAATCATATTTTAAGAAACAAAATATTGCTTGAAAATATTTTAGTTAGAAGAATAGATCAAGTATTTTTTATGTTGCATGTATGTTCACCGTAGTGTGTACAAGAACAGGTTTGGTGAATAAATTATTTATAAAACGAAACAAGAAATCCATATTAAGCATTAAATAGAACATATGCATAACGAAAAGGAGTTCATTGTTGTATAGTTATGAATATATAGAGCTTGGATAACTAAAAAATTTGTTTAATTTTTTATAATGGTTATACTTTTTTCTGTAGTATGGAACTGAAGTCAAACCGTAGCAGGGATCAAAAGAGAAGCTAAAGAGAAATTAGAGGCAGTCTTTTGGCTGAGTATATATGACTGGAGGATGGAAATCAACATGAGCAAGATAAAGGTTAAATAATGAAAGACATGAAGTATCATTCCATGTTTCAACAAAAAAGGTTGATGATGTTTTAATTATGATAAATTTGTAAGTGTTAAAATGTTTCCACCATGGTTAAATAATGAAACCACTGAAAATTATATTTGGGAATTAAAAAATATAGAATCACACAAATTACTGTCAAAATTAGATTCTGAGATTAGAAGCTTGCCGATGGGTTGTTTATGTGATAACATTCAAAACGACTTCCTTGATCAACATAGTTATCGGAATATGTGTTCACATGAAATTGACACATATTTAAGGACATATAAACATTTCACAAATAATATGTTCACATGAAATGGACATAGGCAACACGTACATTTAATATTTATAAATCTACATATAGGCACATATAGCCGTAGGATTATGTGTTCATTTATATTCAGATATGCACATTTATATGTATTCAATCGTCTATAACTTGAAATCTAGAATGAATTTCAACCTTTGACCAAAAAAGGAGCCATAGAGGAAAGCTAGACATCACATCAACTAGCTTTCGATTTGTCCTCGAAGTCCACGGTGATCAAGAAATGATACCGCCGTGTCCATGTACGTATTATTAACAAATGCATTAGGGTTGGAACCAAAGGTATTGGTAGGTTCATATTATGTAGCCGACTACAAGGATAATCTCGGCTTAGTTGTTGGTGTCTCGAGAAGGCAGGGCCATAGCCAAATAAGTGATGATGGAAGGATGGGTTGTGTATGTTTAAGTGGTGAGGTTTGATCTCAAATACAACCTATCTCATTTAGTTGTATCCTATGCGTTGCCTAAGGTCCTAGTTTGTCCCCTATTTTAGAGTTTTCAAAACAATATGTAAATTGGTGAAAATATGCCTCGCATGAGAATAGCAAAATTTTCAGAAGCCAGAAGCAAATATATCCACAGAAACTGGACCATACTAGTGCTTCAGGATTACACTTTGCATATTACTTTGTACTTAGCATATATAGTAGCTCCTGCAATCATTGGAGCATATCAAACATCTTAAATTTTTTTGGCAAAGCATCAAATATCTTATTTTGAAAGAGTCCGAAGTTCATATTCCACATATGCTCGTGTCAATTGTAGGTGTCCATGCGGTCTGAATATCTGAAGAATTGTTGTCCTTTGCTTTTTAGGTCCAGATGAATATCTAACTTTATTAAAATGGTGGAAGCACCTTGAACACAAAATAAAATACCAAATTTAATGTAGAAACACATACATTTAAGAGTTAAATATCTGGCTCAAGCTCTGTACATCCAGTGGGAATAGTACTTAAGGTGCGTAGGAACACAAATATTGAAGATTTGAATATTATGCACAAGCCATATCAGTGTATTTACTGTGCACATGTAAGCCATGTCTTTTTGAAAGTCAGAGTTTATTGAATGGTCAACAAAATTAGTGCATGTACTTACAGTGAGATGTACTAACCTACCACAGTTTGTAGGTGCCTGTGAAAAGCATGCTGAGATGGCAGACATAAATCACCATTATGGTATATAAACAACCTGAATTAGTGTACAAATAGGTTGTATATGGTATGATTTGTAATCATCAAATACTTTAAGGCATGTTAAAATTTCGAAACGCAGAGGTAGATTTTCTTGTTGTCATATGATGTTGTGAAGATGTTTGGGTCAGACGACTCGGGTGCTTCTGAAACAAACTCCGATGATCAGTTGTCGGAAACAAGGATAGCCATGTATATGATTGATATGTTATTGAACCCAGTGAATGGTGTATTTGTGCTTTAACCCTTTACGAATTTGCAAATTAACAGCTACTTCAATTGATTGCACTTGTCTATTTTTTCTATGTAATAGAAGCGTTATTTTATTTAAGTAGAACACTCATCGTGTTATTTTAAGATTCAAACTTAAGACCTTTAGAGGCTTAATTTAAGTGGCTTAAAGCTTTTCTTTTAAGACGGCGACCTTTGAGGCGCCTGCCTATTATTTTTATTTACACCTTAGTATTTTAAGTTTAGTCCATTCCATTTATCCATTAAAAAGTATCTTTGAATCAAAGCATAAGAAACGTGTACTGATGAATAAGCGTTCTCACTTGAATCAAAGCTCATAACATGTATATTTATGTTTATGCTATGATACTGATACTATACTCAGGTATTAGAATGTCATAGCTTTATTATGCTTTATAATCTTCCATTATGTCAATGATAAGTATTCTGAAATCTCCTGCATGCTTTTTGATATAGGATGCAAGCAACAATGCCTCTAATTAAGTTGATCACTGAAGTTCTATGGAAAAATTTGATTGTTGCACCATCACTTGTAAACAAGGTTTGTCACTACCACAATTTCTACATTTAATAATACTTTATTAGTGCATATATGGATGGTTCAAAAAACAAATTGACTTTCTGACGTAACTTCAGTGGATAGAATATGCTTCCAACTGGATTAAGGAGCAACTCAATCAGGACTTAATCCAAATCACATAATAAAATGGTGGAGGCGGCTCATGAAAATGGAGATAAAGTGGTAAGCTTGCTTACATGGTGGTTGGGGATGGGATGGAGATAATATGGTGATTTACTGGGTTTCAAGTCAGATTCGATGAAGGGTTGTTGGTTGATGACAATAACGGAACTAGTAGGGGAGTAATGGTTATTGATGTTAGATAGAGGCAATTGCAGTTTGGTTTTGATGTGGTGGTTGAAAATGATATGTGATTCATCAATATTATAGTGGAATTGACTTGTCGGTTGAAAATGATGAAATTTATCGGCATCATTGATTAGATCTTCCATTATGGGATATTCACCAACATCGACATGCATGGTTTGACTAATGGGTTGTTTTTCCTTTCCCGTTAATCCTTCTCCATGAAAATGCCAAATGGTATACGATTGATCAATTCTCCATCTAAGCAATTGAAAATGAATGTCATCTAATTTAATCTTTTTCTTCATATTTGGACATTGATTGCAAGGACAAGAATAGGTTTTCTTATTACCTCCATTTTCTTCAACGAAGTTAATAAACTTCCGCACTCCTTCCAAATATCGCGCAGTTCTACTATCGGATTCTTTCATCCACTTTTTGTGTACACTAGAAGACATATTGACCTGATATATCAAATGTAACAAGCCGCTAATTATTTTTCTTCGACCAAACAATTAAAGAAAGAAGCGTACAATTTCGGATGTCACTCATAAAATCTAAATCCACATCAACCATTGCTTCATATAGTAGATAATGAAACTGAAGTAGAGCCGGTAAACGACATCATCGTTCCCAAACCTATACTACCATTTCTAGCTTTCCCCAATCCTCCTCATTTCGCAATTTTCCAACTCTATCTTTTCATTAATCAGCCTATCCCTTACACTCAATCAAAAGTACTGAGTTCACAACCACATAACATAAACATCCTCTAAAAATGAAAAATAATATGCAAACCCCTGATTTTATCAAATAAGCCAACTGTGATCGAAATTGAACTAGTGTAACGAATCCAAAAATTCAATTATCCATTCGTCAATTTCTTGGATCGACGGAGGATACTATTCAACGTGATACTATTAACATTCTTATTCCTAATCATCACTTGTTCTGACTGCGTGTCTAACTGAACCGAATTAGAATTTAACATTCTTCACTTTCTTCATTGATTTTATTGATCCAGGTAATTGTCTCTAGTCACTTCAATTTTTTTAATCAGTTCAATATTAGCTTCATTTCGCTCGGTTTTTATGCGAAGATCCATGGTTAAATAATGATCTTTACTGCGATTTACATTATTTTATTTGAATATTACATTATTTTATTTGAATATTTTTTATGTGTTGGTTACCGATTGAGGGCTGTTTACCAAAAACTGAAATTTATTATTTCATATTGAATGCTAATTTTGAGATTTTTAATTTTTATATTTATCACCTTTTAATATTTCAAAAGCCTAAACCAAATTGTAACCATTGCTATCTTATTTCCACCGAACTCCTTTGTTCTTCCCCATCATACACCTCCACCCAACTACCCACCATGCCACCCATTACTAGCCCTGTCTAGTCACCCGCCTAGCTTCCTCACCTTCGACCAAGCACCTCGAGCTCTTCCCAGTGTTGATGTGGATTCACAGAAAAATGATTGCAGATGTTATTGAATCTGTAGTTATAGCGTTTCTTGTTAAGAGTGGATTTAAAGTTGCAATTTCATTTTTTTAAAATGGTTTGAAATACAAGTTGACACTAAAATATTGGATATTTTAATTGTAAAAGTTGTCTGCCAATTTGTGAATTGATAAATATTAATGCATTAGAGAACTTGTTGGGCTATGGGTTTTATAATCGAGGTCTTCTTTTTCAAGCTTTTGTCTACCTTTGTTACTATAAAGCACTCGGGAGCATGCAACTAAAGATTGGAATATCTTGGGGAGGCTGTATTGAAGTATGTGATAACATCGTACGTATATTCAATATTTCCTTATTTGAAGCCATGTAAAATTTCCGATTTTAGATGTCTTATTGCTAATATCACTTCTTTTGCATCTGTAACTATCTGGAGATCTTTTCATGCGTGTTTCGTAACATAATCAAACTATTTAACAGTAGTAATAACAATTTTCAAGACTCATGTCCTAATATCTGAGCTTGAGAAGGATTTGGTTGATGAACACTAATGTTGAATTTTCTAGGATTTAACAGTAGTAAAAACTCCCTAATGTTGAATGATCTGGGATTTATGCGTCGGATATATCATTAATCTTTGTTTCCTATTATATATCACATCAGGGTTATGAATTAATTAATTTTTCAAACGTTCTACAAATTGAGGTGCAAACCAAGAGCGACTTTCTATTGAATCTACTATTGGTTGATAAAGTGTAACACTTAAGATTATTCCCATCAAATGTAATTGAATGGTAAGTTCCATATTCTATTTTAGTCAATATTATAAACTTAGAAGTGTAGTTACCAAAAACATTTTGGAATCTACAAGGTAATCAGGATTTTTTGTATGATAAGAGTTAAATCCAATGGTGTTACCACCGTTAATCTGTCGTGAAGTTTAACCAAAGCCTAGCCAACATTTTCTTTTACGGATCCGTAAACTTGTAAATTTTTATATATTTTATTTGTTTTTCAAGCCAAATAGTTGTTTGGAGCAGAAACCCAATAAAACATAAAAAGCAGTTCAGAATTACAAAAATCAAAAAATCAAAAAACATGTGGCGAGCGTTTCATGGTATTTGTAAACTCTATCTTTCAGTTTGGTTCCATAAAACTCTATTCCACATAAAACACTCAAGAATTACAAAGTCCGATTTCAAAACCCTAAGGTGACCGAAGACCTTGAGTTTCAAATTAATACCTGATTTCAATTGAAACAGACAATAAATGATTGATTGCATGTCTTGAGTCGATCGAGATTAAAGTCTTCAATCGAAACTAGTTCCGGAATCTTCGATTTGGAATCGAATTGAAAATATTCGAATGAATCGGATTGAAAATCTCTGATTTAGAATCTGGAGTTTCTCTTAGGGTTTTGCTTTCCTTTTTTTATTTTTTCAACGGTGAGAATTTTCTGAATTAGATATCGTACTAGTTTGAGATTGGGGGTAGGAAATTAGTATTAGGCTTATAACGGATTTAAGCCATTGCGAAAGAGAGAAAGCAGGGAGTATAAGCTCTGGATAGCTCTACAACGGCCATAAGCTGTTGATAATTAGCAACGGCTCAAAGCCATTGCAAAGCTTCAGCACTAGGGAGTTGCGAAATTGCCAATATGATGTAGGTTCGAGTCCCGTTGGCACCATACTTTTATTTTAGAGGAACGACTAAAATAATACATATTCTAAGAAGAAAATATGTGTAAATGCACATATAAGGAAAATTATACATAAAAGTGAGTATAAAAATATACATATACATGCATATGTAAATAAATGCATATGTGTGCGTAACAAAAATTCAAAATAAACCTGAAATCAATGAAAATAGGTAAGAAATAAATAACGGCGTAACGCCGTTTGAATTTTAAAAATAAAATAAAAGTTGCGTGTATATATATATATATATACACACACACACGAACAAATTCAAATGTTGAGATAAAATGTGCAAGTTAAGAGCAAAATTTAATTAATGCATAATAAATGGAAAATGAATAAAGAAATTAACTTCCTTTGAAATTAGAGTGCATTAAGAGGACTAAAACAACTAATTGATGGCAGTATTAATTGCATTAATTAACGGACAAGGAACTGAAAGATTGTACGCGTATATACACGCATGAATTCAAAATTAAAACTTAAAGATAAGTTATAACTAGAATATTATAATTAAAATGTGTATGTTAAGTAAGGAATTAAATGTCACTAATCAAATTAAAACTAAGAAAACAAAACGGAGCAGAAAATATGCCTGGACCCAGTATGGGTCGGCCAAAGTTGGCATGGGTCGACCCAAGCGGGCATGGGTCGACCCACCCGAGTCCAGATCCGTTTTGTGTGAAGTGGTTTTCTGGTTTGTGCGGTTCGGATTTTATTTGATTAAATACGATGATCCAGACTTTCTTGTACAACTATAAATGGACTAGCAGGGCCTATCTCCAAACTCATATTTTCTGAGATGGTGCCTAGGCTCTACCGTTCCCTTCTTCCTCCAAATCTTTTCAAAAAAAAATAGAATATTAGTTTTAGGTAATTCTGATTCAAGATTTGAAGATAAAAGAATATAAATCTACAAATAGGTGTTAAGAGTTCTGATCAGCGTGAGTAAGTCTTTGGATCTGGTTTACATAGGTTTTCTTTCTCTTTTCCACTTTTTTATTGTCAAGTTTGTGAATTCGTGGTTGTTTTGATAATGAATTCAGTTAGGAATGCCACGAAACAACAAATCTAGGTCAGATCTGCGGGTTGGGAAGCTGTTAGGTGAGTGGATCTAAATTATACCATTCTAAATAATGATATATCTATCGTTTATATTCCCCATTACATTTAGTCTGTTAAACAATTAATAATTGTGGAAATCGGTTATTAAACCTGTTTATGATATGTTGAAAGATTACTGTTGTATATAGCTCCATTCTAAGAACCCGTTAATTGGATATTGTAAATCAAGTTACAATGAAACTGCAAATAATTGTGGTAATTGGGATTAAATCTGTTGAGAACATTTTTGTTATATGAGTTTGTTTAAATTAATCATCTGTCTAAATGGGAAATTACTGTATGTTTCAATTATGGAATTTACTGTAAACATGAATAATTGCTTAAGAATATTATTATGCCAAAAGGTTGTAAATAGAATTGTAGTAAAATTTGGAAGAATGGATATGATTAAATTGGATGGAAAATTTACAGTAATTAGGAAAATGTAACCGCTCTAAGATATGAGTTAATTTCAACTTGTGGTAGAAGCCTTCCTGAAACCCCGACAAATTCAGCATCCACAAATGGTCAATTTAATGTGAGGGGACTAGTGCCTAAACATATGTATATAAATATATGTACATAAATGAAATGTGTGAATAATTCACAAGACAATAAGAGATAAATGTTACAACAGTAAAAGTTGGTCCATATTAAGGAACCTAAAAAGACTAATGATGAACGGAGAATAATAATAACCTATTATGATTAAGTATGAATGAATGAATGGAAGATAATAGGTAAGCTTGTCTTAGGGGCAAGTGGAAATTATAAGATAGGTTATAATAAATGGAAAGAAACTTATTAATAAACCTTAGTTAAGATAATTAAGTAAATGACAATAAAAAGGTTATAGAATGTGGTTGGCTTATTATTGGTAGACTTATAAAAGAGAATTATGAAGTCTAATAAAAGAAATTAATAATAAGCAAAATCCCGCTCAGGCGACAAAGAACTAAAAGATGTAAGTAGTAAATTGTGCGCTAATGAATCTGGTAACCTGAGATAATAGTGAAATGAAATGAGTTGTACTTAATGATATATATTAAGTAACATGTTAACATGAAGCCTGCTGATTGAGATAAGTTATACTTAATTTTACATTAAGTAGAACATGTTATTATAACCTATGAACCTGAAATTTGACAATGAATGACATGGTAATAATGTAAGAAGATTGTAGAATACTTTCGTTAATTACAATCTAGGGAATAACATGATATGGGCTTATATAGGTTAAGTTATATAACTAAATTAATTAGCGAAAGGAGTCCATTCCTTAAAGATACAAGTGGCTTGGAGAAAACCTGATAACTAAAATAATTGATAAAATGTGGGTAATTAAGTTAATTGGTAAGATGATAAGATAGAACAAGTGCACGATTAAACATTTAGACATAGGGTTTAAATAACACGTTAGCGTGATGCGCTTAGACCAGTCCACACATTTAAAGGTGAAGAATCCAACGGGGTAGATCATCGTGGTGTCTAGAGGTACAAGGGGAGCACGTCCATCTGATTATTCCACTGCTATTTTGCCTATTGGCTCTGTGGGACTGGAACAAAGCACGTGGCTTCCTAGGGACGTGGGAGGGTCCTCCGTGTAGTGGCAGCGCTCAGGCTGTACTTGCAGAGGTTGGGTCTGCGCGAAACCACCCAGTGAGCATACCTTGACTGCAATAATAGTTGGTAGTCAAAAGGTTGTAGGATGACGTAGGTGATTCGATGATTTTGCCTACAGATAGGCTGGGTCACGACCAACATAGGATAGTAATCATCGGGTACTTATCATCGACAGTCAGCGTGACACGGAAAGACTAGAGCTAAGCCTATAAACCATTGATCTTTCACTATCGAGACTTTGGTTGCGGGACACGCCAATTTGCATGTACATTGTTTGTTAGGGGCACGTCACTTAGCTTTTGATGTAGCCTTTCACTAGTTGAGGGAGGGGTCGAGGTGGGACCACAGCCACCGTAGGAATGCAGACCATAGTTCAGATATCTGTACTCTAGGCCTCTTTAGCAAACCTATACAGATATGAAAAAAACTCCCGACCGAGTTCCGTGCATTCAGATGCATTTCTATTACGGAACTTGGGGTACAGTAGGCTGTACGTACGTGTGAGGGTCTAGATATATGCACGCCACACCGGGTGGTGTATCGTAAACGCTAGGGAGTTACTCCGTGTTAAGACCGAGATTGGCTGAGAAATGTGGATATGGTGGTCTGTATGCTTGCATAGCATGACGATGGTAGTTCCATGCAGAACATGGCGTAGATTTATAGAGATCTGTACGTCGCTCCGGTGTAGGATAAGAGTTGCGTACGCTTCCGTATCATGACGGTGGAGACCGTGCGGGGAGTGTACCATGGGGAGTACCTTGATGTTGGGGGTAGCTACATATCCTATATTAGGTTAATCTATTGGGAGGTAGATGAGTACGACATGTGTGTAAATCCTTGAGTGCTATTAACCCAAAGTAACCTAATAAATAAGAAAAAGTAACATAACTGAACAGTATATGTAGCGTTTTTTAGATTGTGTAATTTAGTATAGTCGCTAGAACTTGTGATCTGACCCCCTCCTCATAACACACTCGCAGGTTCGGTTTATGGCAGAGATATGATAGCTTTGGATACTGGTTAGGCAGTATTATTACTATGGTAAGGCTGTATTTAGTTATATTATATTTTATTCATTCCACTGTGAGATGTTTTCTAAGCTATGATATACTTTATGTCTCTGTCTTTTACCGCACGATACTAGACAAGCCAACTCGATTTTCGATAGCTTGAGATTTTTGAAGAAAAAAATCAGTCTGTCAGATATCGGGTTATTGCATTGTATCCATATGTATTTTGTTCTGTTATCTGTTTTGCCTTGTAATTTATTCTAAATGCGATCCTTAGCCATCGTAGTTTTATACTAAATGAATTGAGTTCGTCTACCTACATGAGGTAAGGAAAAAAATATCATACACCCAGTCGATGTATTCTATATTCGTCCAATACAAGATTATGGATGATCACTCCTAACCATCCCTATTCTCCGCTCTAATAGACAATATTGCTCAGTAATGCTCCTTACTGGGGTGAGTCTCGGGATGGAGCGTTACATTAATCCATCTCTGTTTCACCTTTTTCATCTGTTTGCAATCTCATTCGCATCAATATGACTCTAAATAGCCATCAGCTGATCCAACGAAGTTGTAATATCACCACGAAACTTTCCTCCTTTGGATAATTAAACTTAGAATCTCGCTTCTATTAGACATTATATCTTTCACAATTTTTATGGGTCAAAACTCTCTAAAATTTATTCTAAGAGTCAAAAGTGTCAATACTCAACATTCTGTAAAGTAAAAGCCTAATCGGACCAAATTTTATTATGAAATAATATTTTTAGGATTCGCCTATTTGCAAAATTATCGGTTGTAACATTTTATCATTTGAGGATGTTCAAGATCCTATTTTGGATGGACACCTCGAGAAGTACTACAAAGTTAAAGCTACTTGTGAAAAAGATAATGAATTGGTTTAAAAAAATTGTATGCAAAATTATATGGTGTTGGTTCGAGATAACATAAAGCATGAAGGAATGCTTTAGAACTTTGTTAAATTGTTGTGTGTGTGTGTGTATATATATATATATATATACACATATATATATATATATACACACACACACACACACACACACACACATATATATATATATATATATATATATATATATATATATTTATAATATATATTGCATGGACTAAAAATGTGTTCTTCATTCTACATTATTATTTTTAATGTATGTTCCAATGTATTTGTTCACGTAATTTGTTCTCACAATTTTTTTCAAATTGGTATTTAAGTAGTAGTTCATGGACGTAAAAGTTTCTTGTAATATAACCGTTAAGAAAGTGGTGTTAGACGTTGATAATATTATATTTTGATGGTTGAATTGTTGCACTACAAGTCTCAGATAGTGTGTCGCATACTAAAAACCAACATATGTTCAGTTAGGGTTGATATGGTAACGGTAAATTTACCATACCATTATCAGTTGATTGGTAACCGTTTTTGATTGAAATTGGTATACTTGTTAAAACGGTATGGCATTGGTAAATTTACCGTTTTTAGGGGTAAATTACTGGTATTATTTCTTCAATGTCAGCGGTAACGGTAATTGTACCTATCAATTTAAAACATATGTGATATGCTTTATTACATGCATTTAGAATCAAATAAATGACTAACTTTAGTTCAATAATAATATGAAATAATTACAAGCACATTTATTTTTGTTCTCATTTATGTATTTTATTAACTAACACTAGATATAGTATATATAATAAAGGTGTATTATGTACAAAAAACCTATCAACATACAAACTTTGATGGACAAATGGTAACTTACCATTAAAAGTGTAATGATTATCAAATTAATGGTATACCAGACGATCGGTAATGATAACGGTAAGTAATTCTGATTTAACAGCAAAAAACGGTACGGTAACTGTATTTGCTAAATGGTAACGTAATTATTACCATAACAATCCTATGTTCAGTGACTCGAATCGAGCGTTACGTAGAATCCGAATCCGTAAGTGCAACCCATGGACCAAACCCAAAGTGTCTTACCATTAGTCTTAGAGGATCTATCAACAGTAAATAACACATTCGGAAAATACTCATTTGAAAATCTCTCATCCTAACCCCTAGCCTTTTTAGCCTAACTTAACCATTTTAGAGTACCGTTGGCATAATAAAAAAGCATCTTTATTTTGAACTTGACCTAACCGGCCAACGCTTAGTTGTGCTGTGTCAAAATTGAGTCTTGTGTAAACTTCATAATCGCAAATGATGATCACCATACCAAAAATGACAAGTAGAGAAAATCAGTTTGGGGCTTTCATTTTATGGATGGGATTATGTAACGAAAACTTGCTTAAGGCCCATGAACAAAAACTTGCTTAAGGCCCGCCCGTATAAGCCCAAGGCTGAATTTGCAGAACAGACCAAAGAGGATCTCCCGAAATGCCCACAGTACTTGTCCTGCACGTCACGAAACAACAAAATCGACTCATCATTACATTTTGTTCACGTGATCTTTTTACTCTTTTGTCCGCCATCTCGATTAGGTAGCAGGTATTATCAGTGGAGTGCGATTTTGTTCACATCTTTTAAGGGATGTGAACAAAACACTCGATCCTCATTGGTGGAAATCAGGGGGGTAAATATGGATCTTTCTGATTTCCACCGATCAGGGTGGAGTGCTTGTGAACAAAATCCTATTCTTATCAGTGGCTTTTTTTCTTCTAGAAAAAAAAAAAAAAAAAAAAATAGCAAACCAATGTTCAATAAATTCTGATTTAACGACCCATTTACTTTCAACAACCTGCTTTGAAAGTGTAGGATAATGTTTTGAAAGCTCAGCAACAAACCAAAAGTTTACAAAAATATAGAAAGACCGATATGCTATTCGGACAAAAAATAAAAACGATACACGAAAACAAACATAAAAGAAATTTCAGTTTATCCTTTTTTTAAAATTTCGTCTTTCACGTAAAAACAAACAAGTCATGGGATCATCAATTTATGCATTTGATTTTATGTTTAATTTTACATTACAATGGTGGCGAGTCTAATTTTGTTCACACTTTTTAGCAAGTGTGAACATAATACTCGGTTTCTATTGGAGGAATTTAGGGGGATTCATGTGTAACCCACTTGATTCCTCCAACAAAAGGAAAGTGTTTTGTTCACACTTAGAACAAAAAGTGTAAACAAAATTCTATTTCAACGGTGGCAAACAAAATCAAAATTTCGTGCGTATTTATATATTTGTTTTCAATATTTCTGACGTACACACTACACACCATTTTCTTAGGCTAAGCAAAAATGATGTCTTATTTGCGTTTGAAATTTGGAAACAAGTTCGCTCTCGCTTTCAGTGGTAGCAATGACACAGACGCCGACAGGGAGAGGTAGGTAGTCATAGTCGCTTAATCAAGTTTGAAACTACTGTTAAATACCAGTATATGATAAGAACGTTCTAGATAAAATGTCCTTGTGGCATTAATTCATTCATATATACTTAGTTATATACATATTTTGTCACTTTCTAATCGCGATTAAAATGGAAATACCAGCATCGTTAATTAGCTACGAACTACGATCAAACACGTCTCTTTTAACGCTTTTTTTAATGCAACGCCTTTCAAATTCTGCGAGCACACTACATAACAAAACACGCTTATTTTTTTTAATTTATCTTATATATAAAATAAAGAATTGCATGTGCTAGTCTGTACCGGTCGCAGATACAAAGTGGATTGCATCGGTGTCTTGATTCATACGTCTTTATCACAGTTCTCTTTTAGTTGTACATTTCGTCCATGTGGTAACGTTGTCCCAAAAAAAGGAAAAAAAGGTTTTGAATTAGACTTCGGACAGTATAACTCGTTAAATTTGAAATCAGTTAGACCCTCAAAGCGGATCCAAAACTTAATTCGCGGTAAATGGATTCGGGGAATTTTAACGGATATTGTTTAAATAGAGAATGCGTTTGCAGTTTTAAGCTGTCCATTTTATTTTTATTTTTTAATTTAATTATTTTACATTTAAAATCAATGGTCGGGGATGAGATGTCAAAACATAGTCGTTGAAAGCCGAAAGCCAACCCGTCAAACACGTCGGCTCTCAAAGACCAGATTTTGACTTTTGGGACAATGGATCAAAATGGTCCGTTATAGTTTTCGACGCGGCAGGCGTATTGGAGACGATAACGGAGCACTTTTA